>CM067304.1:68943328-68958328 GCA_034231615.1 Meghimatium bilineatum | reverse complement strand
TTGCCATTAGTGGTTTGCATTGAGGCTTGGAGTGACTTTGTGATAGAGGGCACATGCCCTTCTGTTGCAATGTCATGCTCACAGTTAGTTTTAATTTGATACTCCGACAGAAAGAAAACAGTCATTCTCGTGAATCGAACTCTGGATGTCTCGTGTGTGAGACAAATATCTAACCTCTCGGTCATACGTCACACTAGGTATAGATCCTTTACCAGATTGTAAATTACCTGTTTCAATATGGTGCAAGTTTGAACGTTATTCGCTTAATCGTCATTTGAGTATTATTTAAAATCTTATTATTTATTATTTACAGTGAATGACTAACAACTGAAGTGCGCAGAAAATTCCCCGTGAGCTTTCTATTGTGTAAATGGGAATATTCTTGGAGGGGAGTCGGAGTTTAGACGTGTATGATGCCTTTATTATGTACGCCAGGTGCGAACAAGGAAGCAACCGATAGCCACCGCTATAAGTGGTTGTTCTGCAATAATCGCTTGGCGGGGGCACACACTTGTCCCGACTTAAGGTATTGTCAAAGGGACCGGATATAAATGGATATACCCCATATGAATGTGGAAAGCAACGGGAATCTACTAGATTATTTTCCCAAGAATAAAGTCATTGCGGCACACAGAAGTAGGCCTACAGTGCTTAATATCAAGGGATGCATGTTCCAGCGTAGGTAAAAACCCTAAACAGGAAGTAAGTGGCTAGAGTAACACAGGACAAATATCGAGATTAACAAACAGAGGTAGAGGTGTTAATAAAATAAGACAAAAAAAACAACCTTCAAAAGGATAAAGAGACAGACGAAGTTTCGATTAAAAGCCTTCTTCGGGACATACAAGAGATGACAGTACAACGAATCGTACATGAAGACACATGGTTATGATAGGGAGGACCGAAAATGAGAGATAGCGAATAGATAGCGGAGGAACCAAAGTTGGAGCAGCATGACATAAAACAAGAGGGTATAGGGAGAAGATAGTGGGTACGTAGGAGGGGACGGTGTATAGAAGAAATTTAGAAGTGAAAATATATAAGATGTAATAGCAAGTAAATTAAGATAAAATACCTCATATTGGCAACAGACAATGAGTATTACCGTCATACAGTCGTAATATAAGGCAAGTATTACTGTCATACAGTCGTAATATAAGGCAAGTATTACTGTCATACAGTCGTAATATAAGGCAAGTATTACTGTCATACAGTCGTAATATAAGGCAAGTATTACTGTCATACAGTCGTAATATAAGGCAAGTATTACCGTCATACAGTCGTAATATAAGGGAAGAGCAAAATTAAGATGATACAAGAGATCAGATGAGAGAGAGAGAGAGCGAGGGAGAGACAGGACAGCTGTATGTCGGTAATACTCATTGTCTGTTGCCTCTTTTGAGGTAAGTATTTTAATTTATATTATTTTACTTGTTATTGCATCTTATCTATTTTCAATTCTCAATTTCGTCTGTACACTTTCCGTCCTACTTACCACTATCTTCTCCTATACCCTCTTCTTCCCTGTCATGCTGCTCCATCTTTGATTCCTTCGCTATATATTCGCTATCTCCAAATTTCTTTCCTCGTTATCATAACCATGTTTATCTCCATGCAAGATTCGTTATGGATCAAAGTCATGCTTTGGTTCTACGCCATGGATCAGAGTCGTGCTATGGTTCTACGCCATGGATCAAATTCGTGCTTCGGTTCTACGCCATGGATCAAAGTCGTGCGATAGTTCTACTACATATATCAAAGCCATGATACAGATCAATCACTTAAATCAGAGTGACCTAATAGTAATTTTCAAGTCAGGTTTTCAGGGACGAAATGCACAAATATAGCAGCAACTGTTTAAACCACTACACAACGCGCTGATTTCTTTAAATACTTCATGATAAACCAACACAAGTCTAAGAACATCTAATCCAATTTGAACGTAGAACATTTCCGAACAGGTAATATGTTCCAACCTGCCGTGCACTAAACATGTAGGTAAAACTAGCAGAGAAATACGTGCAGGCGATGACGTAATACGCATGCGATCATCTATTACGAATATTCTTATGTCAAATGTTAGTACTGTTCGTTCGTCAAAGTCGGCGATGTGCATTCAGCTCAGCTGGCATGATGATGAAGATAATGATGTCTGCGGTGTCCCGACATTTGCTAGGAGCGCATGGAATTGTCTACCACACTCTAGTCGTGTGTGGGAGGTATCTGGGGGACATTGAGCAGGTCTTGCCTTTCTACTACTGTCGCGTTTTCGTTGCGCAGCTTCATGTCTGAGGCTTTTCTGCTGATGCTGCACCAATTGTGATTATACAAAGTCAGTCGAATCTGTTTTTTGCAGGATTCTTCCTTGAAATTGTGTCTATTTTGAAGTGATTGATTGGCGGCCTTGCACAAGCGAGTCTTGAGTACTTTGCCAGAATCGCATGCAGAAAATAACCAATGCGACTCCAAATATAGAAATAATTACCAACCAAAAATCCAGCAACTCTCGACCGGTCACCTGACAATTCTAGATAACAGGTCTTACTTTTGGAGACGCTCATGGCTTAGACTTAAGAGCAAAGCTAACGATAACACGAAACCAATACATAATCCTAACACAAGCAAACTGACATTTGAAACACCATTAAAATTAGTAAGGGGAAGTAACTAGTAAATATTCTGATCTATGGAAGAATTTGAGAAGTGTAACATTCTGGCTTATTTTTAGGATACATTTAGAAGTGTAACATTATGGCTGATTTGTGGGACAAATTTAGAAATGTAACATTATGGCTGATTTGTTGGAGACTTTGATAAGTGTAACATACTGACTGATTTGTGAGAGAATTTGCTAAGTTTAACATTCTGGCGGATTTGTTGAAGAAGTTGATAAGTGTAACATTCTGGCTGATTTGTGGGAGAAATTTAGAATTGTAACATTATGGCTGATTTGTTGAAGAATTTGATAAGTGTAACATTCTAGCGGATTTGTTGAAGAATTTGATAAGTGTAACATTCTAGCGGATTTGTTGAAGAATTTGATAAGTGTAACATGCTGGCTGATGTGTGTGATAAATTTAGAAGTGTAACATTATGGCTGATTTGTGAGAGATTTTGATAAGTATAACATTCTGGCTGATTTGTGGGATAAATTTAGAAGTGTAACATTCTGGTTGATTTGTGAGAGATTTTGATAAGTTTAACATAATGGCTGATTTTTGACAGAATTTGATAAGTGTAACATTCTGGCTGATTTATGGGATAAATTTAGAAGTGTAACATTCTGGCTGATTTGTGGGATAAATTTAAAAGTGTAACATTCTGGCTGATTTGTGCGATAAATTTAGAAGTGTAACATCATGGCTGATTTGGTGGAGAATTTGATAAGTGTAACATTCTCGATGAATTGTGAGAGAATTTTATCGGTTACATTCTGGCTGATTTGTGGGAGAATATGAGAAGTATAGCAGTGTGGCAGATTTGTGAGATAGTTTGAGAAGTGTAACATTCTGGTTGATTTCTGGCCGAATGGTAAGTTCATGGGTCTCACAATTGTTGTGTCTAGAATTCAATTCACAGAAATGTTTGAATTTTAGTTTTTAACTGAAAAAAAGTGAAAAATTCAACCTGTAAACGTCTTGGATACTTTTCTGGAAAAGGGGAACTATGTTTGTAGCGAAGTGTGTAGCAACACAAATTCTGGTATAGTTTTCCTGATACTCGGTTGACCTTCGAGCCGTTTAAGTTACGATGTAATGGGTACTGTAGCATGTTCTCCAAGAAAATGTAACAACCTGTTTAACCACTTGACCACATCGTCTTTCTGTCTGCCTAAATAAGTCTCTGACACACACACGCTCCTAAACACAATTACACACACACACTCATCCAAGCATGTGTATTCTCATGACATCGTGTATAATACCCTCACTTAATTCTCTGACAACGAATCTCTGAGTAAAAGGTTCCTTCAATAGGCATTGCACTAAGCCGAAAACTGAAGTCTCCTGATTATGAAAGGAAAGATCTACTGTGCATAGAAAGTAATAGTTATTCGTTCGCAATTTATGGGGATCTCTCTCAAACAAACAACATTTTCTGAATAGGAAACTTCATCCTCACAGCTTTGTGTAAGCAATATATAAATTATATATATATATATATATATATATATATATATATATATATATATATATATATATATATATATATATATATATAATTATATATATATATATATATATATATATATATATATATATATATATATATATATATATATATATATATATATATATATAATGATTTGATATGATATATCCACAATAATCTGGCAAAAGCTAGTGCTGTATTCGGTTGATTACGCAACAATGTTTGGGACAGAAGAAGTATTAGAACAACCACCAAATTTCAAGTATATCATGCGGCAGTTATACCAACCCTACTATACGCTTGTGAATCGTGGACAGTGTATGCTAGACATGCAAGGAAATTAAATAATTTTCATCTTACCTGCCTACGTAAATTACTAAACATCCATTGGTGGGACAAAGTACCAGACTACGAGGTACTTAACTATATATATATATATATATATATACAGGTCCACAAATATCATTTTTTCAATAGTCAAACAAAGAAAACATGCATAGTTTAGACATATGTGCCGACATGTTTCCTTGTCAAAAACAATACTGCATGGAACCATCGACACTGAAAAATGCAGAGGATGACAAATAAAGCATAGTCATACAACATCAATGACTGGACAAGACCAGATTTTTGCCTCACTAGTCCGCATCGTTGAAGATAGAAATCTCTGGAATACTCTGTGTGATGATGCATTCAGTGTGACGTCACTGCCAGGTTATGGGTTTGCAAAAATATAGAAATAATGTTCTATAGAGAAGAAATCATTGTACCGTAGGCAGAAAGAGCTACTTGTTCGTAATTAATGGTGACAGATACATCAACAAATACCTCCCTCACACAAACGACAAACGCAACAAAATACATTTATAAATCTTTGTTTTAATAATTAAATTGGTTTCAAGCAATTCTCTTGTCCATATGGCCCTAAAACTAAAAATTGTCACATCTTCAACAAATTACAGTTTTTCTTAATATACATTCTTGTAAATTGATTGTATATTTAGCCTGTATAACACAAATTGTCCATTATTTGACACCAGCGACAATACAGATAAAAAAATAAGTATACTGTATTCATATATTCATGGCTACCTCCAGAGAATATGTGGCGTGGTTGGTCAGTTTGTTGTCAGTCTCTGATCAAGGCTGGGAGATGCTATCGCCACCGTTAACTGGAATTATTTAAAATGTCAGTTTCGTAATGTTGTCCATTTGATTTCCCAATACTTCCAGTGGTGTCTTATCATAATCGAAACTCAAGTAATTTTTCTAGAACCATTTCTACGATACCATAATACATTATACACCAAAACTTGGTTTTGATTGTTCTAGAAACTAGACTAGTATAAGTATGTCAAACCAGTATACATAATGTGCGTACTAGTACGGGATGAAATTATGTATTAACTTAAGCCTACTTTTAAATATATACTTTAGTACTGATATAATTAGGTGTAAAGTGAATATCCACTATACTAGATTTATGTTATGCAATTTAAAATAAATATTGATTATTATAGACTGATGTTATAAAGTTTGAACTGAATATCGACTATTATAGACTGATGTTATAACGTGTAATATGAATGTTAACTTTCTCAGACTGATGTAATTAAGTGTGCATGCTAACTAGTATAGCCATAATTGTTTACTAATATAAGTCGATGTATGAAAGTGTAATCCGTAGGTCGGCACAGTTTAGGTTGGTGTAACATTATGGCTGTATCTCAAATATTCTAGACTTTTGTAACTTTATGGCTCTACCTTACGTATTCTAGCCTGGTGTAACATTATGGCTATACCTCATGTATTATAGGCTGATATATTATGTCTAAACATTATGTAATAATGTTTGCTGTATTGAAATTGTTATCTATTTTTCTAGACTAATATAGATATGTCTAGACTAGAATTACATTTTCGTCATGTAAATAAGTCAAAACTGTCTTCATTATTCGCTTGCTGTGTCTAGTCTCATAGAATGTACGTTCCGGGAAAAGTGTGAACACCTGTAGAGGATAAGAAACACATAGTAGGTGTATTTTCGTTTCCTACTGTTTACCCTTATAGTTTCGTGTATGCATTAAAGTTTAGACAAATAAAGTGTAGAATCGTTTGTGCTAATTTAATTAGTTAATTATCATAAAGCAACCGAACTGGTGTACTATCTAGAAGATAGACACTCCAGATGACCAACCAAGAAAGATGACAACCCCAGGTTTAATAAACAACATAGATATGTCAGTAATGTTAGATTTATGCATTTTGCTAGGCCTAGACTAGATTGGGGGGGGGGGTCACTCTAATTTGGGTAAAATTACTAGAGGGGTTATCAACCAATTGGAGGATAATTCTTATGTGAACCTTCTGATCGAAACAAATTTCATATTTTGCTTATTTATTTCATAAATGATGTGATTCATAATTGAATTAATACATCTCGACATCATCCTGTAGAAGGCAGGGCTAGCCTCAATTCAATTATTAAATAAATTGTTAAATATCCTTATGCTGTTACTCTTAACTCTAAGGTCACCACAACACACATACACATCTATTAGAGAGCGAAGTACAGGAGACGATCAAAAGTACGTCAATCAAAACGTTTAGTTCACTGGGAGAAGTATTTTAGAGTGGAAGTATTGATGCATGTATGATTAGTTCGCTGTGAGAACTATTTCAGTGTGACAGTATTCATGCATGTATGTTTAGTCTACTGAGATAAGTATTTCAGTGTGACAGTATTGATGCATGTATGTTTAGTCTACTGGCAGAAGTATTTCAGTGTGGCAGGATTGATGCATTTATGTTTAATTCACTGTTAGATGTATTTCAGAGTGACAGTATTGATGCATGTATGTTTAATTCACTGTTAGAAGTATTTCAGTGTGACAGTATTGATGCACGTATGTTTAATTCACTGTTAGAAGTATTTCAGTGTGACAGTATTGATGCATGTATGTTTAGTCTACTGGCAGAAGTATTTCAGTGTGACAGTATTGATGCATGTATGTTTAATTCACTGTGAGAAGTATTTCAGTGTGACAGTATTGATGCATGTATGTTTAATTCACTGTTAGAATTATTTCAGTGTGACAGTATTGATGCATGTATGTTTAATTCACTGTTAGAAGTATTTCAGTGTGACAGTATTGATGCATGTATGTTTAATTCGCTGTTAGAAGTATTTCAGTGTGACAGTATTGATGCATGTATGTTTAATTCACTGTTAGAAGTATTTCAGTGTGACAGTATTGATGCATGTATGTTTAATTCACTGTTAGAAGTATTTCAGTGTGACAGTATTGATGCATGTATGTTTAGTCTACTGGCAGAAGTATTTCAGTGTGACAGTATTGATGCATGTATGTTTAATTCACTGTGAGAAGTATTTCAGTGTGACAGTATTGATGCATGTATGTTTAATTCACTGTTAGAATTATTTCAGTGTGACAGTATTGATGCATGTATGTTTAATTCACTGTTAGAAGTATTTCAGTGTGACAGTATTGATGCATGTATGTTTAATTCGCTGTTAGAAGTATTTCAGTGTGACAGTATTGATGCATGTATGTTTAATTCACTGTTAGAAGTATTTCAGTGTGACAGTATTGATGCATGTATGTTTAATTCACTGTTAGAAGTATTTCAGTGTGACAGTATTGATGCATGTATGTTTAATTCACTGTTAGAAGTATTTCAGTGTGACAGTATTGATGCATGTATGTTTAATTCACTGTTAGAAGTATTTCAGTGTGACAGTATTGATGCATGTATGTTTAATTCACTGTTAGAATTATTTCAGTGTGACAGTATTGATGCATGTATGTTTAATTCACTGTTAGAAGTATTTCAGTGTGACAGTATTGATGCATGTATGTTTAATTTACTGTTAGAAGTATTTCAGTGTGACAGTATTGATGCATGTATGTTTAATTCACTGTTAGAAGTATTTCAGTGTGACAGTATTGATGCATGTATGTTTAATTCACTGTTAGAAGTATTTCAGTGTGACAGTATTGATGCATGTATGTTTATTTCACTGTTAGAAGTATTTCAGTGTGACAGTATTGATGCATGCATGTTTAATTCACTGTTAGAATTATTTCAGTGTGACAGTATTGATGCATGTATGTTTAATTCACTGTGAGAAGTATTTCAGTGTGACAGTGTTGATGCATGTATGTTTAATTCACTGTGAGAAGTATTTCAGTGTGACAGTATTGATGCATGTATGTTTAATTCACTGTTAGAATTATTTCAGTGTGACAGTATTGATGCATGTATGTTTAATTCACTGTTAGAAGTATTTCAGTGTGACAGTATTGATGCATGTATGTTTAATTCACTGTTAGAAGTAATTCAGTGTGACAGTATTGATGCATGTATGTTTAATTCACTGTTAGAAGTATTTCAGTGTGACAGTATTGATGCATGTATGTTTAATTCACTGTTAGAAGTATTTCAGTGTGACAGTATTGATGCATGTATGTTTAATTCACTGTTAGAATTATTTCAGTGTGACAGTATTGATGCATGTATGTTTAATTCACTGTTAGAAGTATTTCAGTGTGACAATATTGATGCATGTATGTTTAATTCACTGTTAGAAGTATTTCAGTGTGACAGTATTGATGCATGTATGTTTAATTCACTGTTAGAATTATTTCAGTGTGACAGTATTGATGCATGTATGTTTAATTCACTGTTAGAAGTATTTCAGTGTGACAGTATTGATGCATGTATGTTTAATTCACTGTTAGAATTATTTCAGTGTGACAGTATTGATGCATGTATGTTTAATTCACTGTTAGAAGTATTTCAGTGTGACAGTATTGATGCATGTATGTTTAATTCACTGTTAGAATTATTTCAGTGTGACAGTATTGATGCATGTATGTTTAATTCACTGTTAGAAGTATTTCAGTGTGACAGTATTGATGCATGTATGTTTAATTCACTGTTAGAATTATTTCAGTGTGACAGTATTGATGCATGTATGTTTAATTCACTGTTAGAAGTATTTCAGTGTGACAGTATTAATGCATGTATGTTTAATTTACTGTTAGAAGTATTTCAGTGTGACAGTATTGATGCATGTATGTTTAATTCACTGTTAGAAGTATTTCAGTGTGACAGTATTGATGCATGTATGTTTAATTCACTGTTAGAAGTATTTCAGTGTGACAGTATTGATGCATGTATGTTTATTTCACTGTTAGAAGTATTTCAGTGTGACAGTATTGATGCATGCATGTTTAATTCACTGTTAGAATTATTTCAGTGTGACAGTATTGATGCATGTATGTTTAATTCACTGTGAGAAGTATTTCAGTGTGACAGTGTTGATGCATGTATGTTTAATTCACTGTGAGAAGTATTTCAGTGTGACAGTATTGATGCATGTATGTTTAATTCACTGTTAGAAGTATTTCAGTGTGGCAGTATTGATGCATGTATGTTTAGTTCACTGTGAGTAGTATTTCATTGTGACAGTATTGATGCATGTATGTTTAGTTCACTATGAGAAGTATTTCAGTGTGACAGTATTGATGCATGTATGTTTAATTCACTGTTAGAAGTATTTCAGTGTGACAGTATTGATGCATGTATGTTTAATTTACTGTTAGAAGTATTTCAGTGTGACAGTATTGATGCATGTATGTTTAATTCACTGTTAGAAGTATTTCAGTGTGACAGTATTGATGCATGTATGTTTAATTCACTGTTAGAAGTATTTCAGTGTGACAGTATTGATGCATGTATGTTTATTTCACTGTTAGAAGTATTTCAGTGTGACAGTATTGATGCATGCATGTTTAATTCACTGTTAGAATTATTTCAGTGTGACAGTATTGATGCATGTATGTTTAATTCACTGTGAGAAGTATTTCAGTGTGACAGTGTTGATGCATGTATGTTTAATTCACTGTGAGAAGTATTTCAGTGTGACAGTATTGATGCATGTATGTTTAATTCACTGTTAGAAGTATTTCAGTGTGGCAGTATTGATGCATGTATGTTTAATTCACTGTTAGAAGTAATTCAGTGTGACAGTATTGATGCATGTATGTTTAATTCACTGTTAGAAGTATTTCAGTGTGACAGTATTGATGCATGTATGTTTAATTCACTGTTAGAAGTATTTCAGTGTGACAGTATTGATGCATGTATGTTTAATTCACTGTTAGAAGTATTTCAGTGTGGCAGTATTGATGCATGTATGTTTAATTCACTGTTAGAAGTATTTCAGTGTGACAGTATTGATGCATGTATGTTTAATTCACTGTTAGAATTATTTCAGTGTGACAGTATTGATGCATGTATGTTTAATTCACTGTTAGAAGTATTTCAGTGTGACAGTATTGATGCATGTATGTTTAATTCACTGTTAGAAGTAATTCAGTGTGACAGTATTGATGCATGTATGTTTAATTCACTGTTAGAAGTATTTCAGTGTGACAGTATTGATGCATGTATGTTTAATTCACTGTTAGAAGTATTTCAGTGTGACAGTATTGATGCATGTATGTTTAATTCACTGTTAGAATTATTTCAGTGTGACAGTATTGATGCATGTATGTTTAATTCACTGTTAGAAGAATTTCAGTGTGACAATATTGATGCATGTATGTTTAATTCACTGTTAGAAGTATTTCAGTGTGACAGTATTGATGCATGTATGTTTAATTCACTGTTAGAATTATTTCAGTGTGACAGTATTGATGCATGTATGTTTAATTCACTGTTAGAAGTATTTCAGTGTGACAGTATTGATGCATGTATGTTTAATTCACTGTTAGAATTATTTCAGTGTGACAGTATTGATGCATGTATGTTTAATTCACTGTTAGAAGTATTTCAGTGTGACAGTATTGATGCATGTATGTTTAATTCACTGTTAGAATTATTTCAGTGTGACAGTATTGATGCATGTATGTTTAATTCACTGTTAGAAGTATTTCAGTGTGACAGTATTGATGCATGTATGTTTAATTCACTGTTAGAATTATTTCAGTGTGACAGTATTGATGCATGTATGTTTAATTCACTGTTAGAAGTATTTCAGTGTGACAGTATTAATGCATGTATGTTTAATTTACTGTTAGAAGTATTTCAGTGTGACAGTATTGCTGCATGTATGTTTAATTCACTGTTAGAAGTATTTCAGTGTGACAGTATTGATGCATGTATGTTTAATTCACTGTTAGAAGTATTTCAGTGTGACAGTATTGATGCATGTATGTTTATTTCACTGTTAGAAGTATTTCAGTGTGACAGTATTGATGCATGCATGTTTAATTCACTGTTAGAATTATTTCAGTGTGACAGTATTGATGCATGTATGTTTAATTCACTGTGAGAAGTATTTCAGTGTGACAGTGTTGATGCATGTATGTTTAATTCACTGTGAGAAGTATTTCAGTGTGACAGTATTGATGCATGTATGTTTAATTCACTGTTAGAAGTATTTCAGTGTGGCAGTATTGATGCATGTATGTTTAGTTCACTGTGAGTAGTATTTCATTGTGACAGTATTGATGCATGTATGTTTAGTTCACTATGAGAAGTATTTCAGTGTGACAGTATTGATGCATGTATGTTTAATTCACTGTTAGAAGTATTTCAGTGTGACAGTATTGATGCATGTATGTTTAATTCACTGTTAGAAGTATTTCAGTGTGACAGTATTGATGCATGTATGTTTAATTCACTGTTAGAAGTATTTCAGTGTGACAGTATTGATGCATGTATGTTTATTTCACTGTTAGAAGTATTTCAGTGTGACAGTATTGATGCATGCATGTTTAATTCACTGTTAGAATTATTTCAGTGTGACAGTATTGATGCATGTATGTTTAATTCACTGTGAGAAGTATTTCAGTGTGACAGTGTTGATGCATGTATGTTTAATTCACTGTGAGAAGTATTTCAGTGTGACAGTATTGATGCATGTATGTTTAATTCACTGTTAGAAGTATTTCAGTGTGGCAGTATTGATGCATGTATGTTTAGTTCACTGTGAGTAGTATTTCATTGTGACAGTATTGATGCATGTATGTTTAGTTCACTATGAGAAGTATTTCAGTGTGACAGTATTGATGCATGTATGTTTAATTCACTGTTAGAAGTATTTCAGTGTGACAGTATTGATGCATGTATGTTTAATTCACTGTTAGAAGTATTTCAGTGTGGCAGTATTGATGCATGTATGTTTAATTCACTGTTAGAAGTATTTCAGTGTGACAGTATTGATGCATGTATGTTTAATTCACTGTTAGAATTATTTCAGTGTGACAGTATTGATGCATGTATGTTTAATTCACTGTTAGAAGTATTTCAGTGTGACAGTATTGATGCATGTATGTTTAATTCACTGTTAGAAGTAATTCAGTGTGACAGTATTGATGCATGTATGTTTAATTCACTGTTAGAAGTATTTCAGTGTGACAGTATTGATGCATGTATGTTTAATTCACTGTTAGAAGTATTTCAGTGTGACAGTATTGATGCATGTATGTTTAATTCACTGTTAGAATTATTTCAGTGTGACAGTATTGATGCATGTATGTTTAATTCACTGTTAGAAGTATTTCAGTGTGACAATATTGATGCATGTATGTTTAATTCACTGTTAGAAGTATTTCAGTGTGACAGTATTGATGCATGTATGTTTAATTCACTGTTAGAATTATTTCAGTGTGACAGTATTGATGCATGTATGTTTAATTCACTGTTAGAAGTATTTCAGTGTGACAATATTGATGCATGTATGTTTAATTCGCTGTTAGAAGTATTTCAGTGTGACAGTATTGATGCATGTATGTTTAATTCACTGTTAGAATTATTTCAGTGTGACAGTATTGATGCATGTATGTTTAATTCACTGTTAGAAGTATTTCAGTGTGACAGTATTGATGCATGTATGTTTAATTCGCTGTTAGAAGTATTTCAGTGTGACAGTATTGATGCATGTATGTTTAATTCACTGTTAGAAGTATTTCAGTGTGACAGTATTGATGCATGTATGTTTAATTCACTGTTAGAAGTATTTCAGTGTGACAGTATTGATGCATGTATGTTTAATTCACTGTTAGAAGTATTTCAGTGTGACAGTAGTGATGCATGTATGTTTAATTCACTGTTAGAAGTATTTCAGTGTGACAGTATTGATGCATGCATGTTTAATTCACTGTTAGAATTATTTCAGTGTGACAGTATTGATGCATGTATGTTTAATTCACTGTTAGAAGTATTTCAGTGTGACAGTATTGATGCATGTATGTTTAATTCACTGTTAGAATTATTTCAGTGTGACAGTATTGATGCATGTATGTTTAATTCACTGTTAGAAGTATTTCAGTGTGACAGTATTGATGCATGTATGTTTAATTTACTGTTAGAAGTATTTCAGTGTGACAGTATTGATGCATGTATGTTTAATTCACTGTTAGAAGTATTTCAGTGTGACAGTATTGATGCATGTATGTTTAATTCACTGTTAGAATTATTTCAGTGTGACAGTATTGATGCATGTATGTTTAATTCACTGTTAGAAGTATTTCAGTGTGACAGTATTGATGCATGTATGTTTAATTCACTGTTAGAAGTAATTCAGTGTGACAGTATTGATGCATGTATGTTTAATTCACTGTTAGAAGTATTTCAGTGTGACAGTATTGATGCATGTATGTTTAATTCACTGTTAGAAGTATTTCAGTGTGACAGTATTGATGCATGTATGTTTAATTCACTGTTAGAATTATTTCAGTGTGACAGTATTGATGCATGTATGTTTAATTCACTGTTAGAAGTATTTCAGTGTGACAATATTGATGCATGTATGTTTAATTCACTGTTAGAAGTATTTCAGTGTGACAGTATTGATGCATGTAGTTTAATTCACTGTTAGAATTATTTCAGTGTGACAGTATTGATGCATGTATGTTTAATTCACTGTTAGAAGTATTTCAGTGTGACAGTATTGATGCATGTATGTTTAATTCACTGTTAGAATTATTTCAGTGTGACAGTATTGATGCATGTATGTTTAATTCACTGTTAGAAGTATTTCAGTGTGACAGTATTGATGCATGTATGTTTAATTCACTGTTAGAATTATTTCAGTGTGACAGTATTGATGCATGTATGTTTAATTCACTGTTAGAAGTATTTCAGTGTGACAGTATTGATGCATGTATGTTTAATTCACTGTTAGAATTATTTCAGTGTGACAGTATTGATGCATGTATGTTTAATTCACTGTTAGAAGTATTTCAGTGTGACATTATTAATGCATGTATGTTTAATTTACTGTTAGAAGTATTTCAGTGTGACAGTATTGATGCATGTATGTTTAATTCACTGTTAGAAGTATTTCAGTGTGACAGTATTGATGCATGTATGTTTAATTCACTGTTAGTAGTATTTCAGTGTGACAGTATGATGCATGTATGTTATCACTGTTAGAAGTATTTCAGTGTGACAGTATTGATGCATGTATGTTTAATTCACTGTTAGAAGTATTTCAGTGTGACAGTATTGATGCATGTATGTTTAATTCACTGTTAGAAGTATTTCAGTGTGACAGTATTGATGCATGTATGTTTAATTCACTGTTAGAAGTATTTCAGTGTGACAGTATTGATGCATGTATGTTTAATTCACTGTTAGAATTATTTCAGTGTGACAGTATTGATGCATGTATGTTTAATTCACTGTTAGAAGTATTTCAGTGTGACAGTATTGATGCATGTATGTTTAATTCACTGTTAGAAGTATTTCAGTGTGACAGTATTGATGCATGTAATGTTTAATTCACTGTTAGAATTTATTTCAGTGTGACAG